>CAUIJW010000197.1:0-22839 GCA_960531205.1 Andrena bicolor
TGTTGATTGATAATCTAGATTCAGGTTCCCGTCGCGTTATTTGGTTTTTTGTCGGGTCTATGTCTTGTTTTTGAGTGTTTTCATTGAGGTCGGGCTTGGTTTTTTAGGGCTAGTTTGTGTATCAATTCGCGTGGTTCGTCTCCCGTTATTTCGCGTTATTGGGGTTCTCGTCGAGTTCTTTTTGTTTCTTGAGTGATTTTTCTTTCGCGTGGTACGGATCATTCTAGTTTGTAATTTCCCGGGTTCGTGTTCGTATAATGAAGCTGTTTTTTGCCGAGTTTCTATCGTTTTCTAGGTGTTTTCTATGTAGAGTACATTTCGTTTTAGTTTTTAGTTTTTTTCCCGGTTCGCGTTATATTGTTAGCTTGCTTTTTCCAGGTTCAGGTTGTTTCCTGAGTGTTTTTCGTATAGAGTACATTTCGTTCTAGTTTTTAGTTTTTTCCCGGTTCACGTTATATTGTTGGTTTGTTTTTTTTCCCGGGTTCAGGTTCAGGTTCAGGTTCAGGTTCAGGTTCAGGTTCAGGTTCAGGTTCGCGTCGCGTTATTAGGTTTTTTGTCGGGTCTATATCATATTTTTGAGTGTTTTCCTTCTGATCGGGCTCGGTTTTTTGAGGCTAGTTTTGGTATCGATTCGCGTTGTTGATTGATAATCTAGATTCAGGTTCCCGTCGCGTTATTTGGTTTTTTGTCGGGTCTATGTCTTGTTTTTGAGTGTTTTCATTGAGGTCGGGCTTGGTTTTTTAGGGCTAGTTTGTGTATCAATTCGCGTGGTTCGTCTCCCGTTATTTCGCGTTATTGGGGTTCTCGTCGAGTTCTTTTTGTTTCTTGAGTGATTTTTCTTTCGCGTGGTACGGATCATTCTAGTTTGTAATTTCCCGGGTTCGTGTTCGTATAATGAAGCTGTTTTTTGCCGAGTTTCTATCGTTTTCTAGGTGTTTTCTATGTAGAGTACATTTCGTTTTAGTTTTTAGTTTTTTTCCCGGTTCGCGTTATATTGTTAGCTTGCTTTTTCCCAGGTTCAGGTTGTTTCCTGAGTGTTTTTCGTATAGAGTACATTTCGTTCTAGTTTTTAGTTTTTTCCCGGTTCACGTTATATTGTTGGTTTGTTTTTTTTCCCGGTTCAGGTTCAGGTTCAGGTTCAGGTTCAGGTTCAGGTTCAGGTTCAGGTTCGCGTCGCGTTATTAGGTTTTTTGTCGGGTCTATATCATATTTTTGAGTGTTTTCCTTCTGATCGGGCTCGGTTTTTTGAGGCTAGTTTTGGTATCGATTCGCGTTGTTGATTGATAATCTAGATTCAGGTTCCCGTCGCGTTATTTGGTTTTTTGTCGGGTCTATGTCTTGTTTTTGAGTGTTTTCATTGAGGTCGGGCTTGGTTTTTTAGGGCTAGTTTGTGTATCAATTCGCGTGGTTCGTCTCCCGTTATTTCGCGTTATTGGGGTTCTCGTCGAGTTCTTTTTGTTTCTTGAGTGATTTTTCTTTCGCGTGGTACGGATCATTCTAGTTTGTAATTTCCCGGGTTCGTGTTCGTATAATGAAGCTGTTTTTTGCCGAGTTTCTATCGTTTTCTAGGTGTTTTCTATGTAGAGTACATTTCGTTTTAGTTTTTAGTTTTTTTCCCGGTTCGCGTTATATTGTTAGCTTGCTTTTTCCCAGGTTCAGGTTGTTTCCTGAGTGTTTTTCGTATAGAGTACATTTCGTTCTAGTTTTAGTTTTTTCCCGGTTCACGTTATATTGTTGGTTTGTTTTTTTTCCCGGGTTCAGGTTCAGGTTCAGGTTCAGGTTCAGGTTCAGGTTCAGGTTCAGGTTCGCGTCGCGTTATTAGGTTTTTTGTCGGGTCTATATCATATTTTTGAGTGTTTTCCTTCTGATCGGGCTCGGTTTTTTGAGGCTAGTTTTGGTATCGATTCGCGTTGTTGATTGATAATCTAGATTCAGGTTCCCGTCGCGTTATTTGGTTTTTTGTCGGGTCTATGTCTTGTTTTTGAGTGTTTTCATTGAGGTCGGGCTTGGTTTTTTAGGGCTAGTTTGTGTATCAATTCGCGTGGTTCGTCTCCCGTTATTTCGCGTTATTGGGGTTCTCGTCGAGTTCTTTTTGTTTCTTGAGTGATTTTTCTTTCGCGTGGTACGGATCATTCTAGTTTGTAATTTCCCGGGTTCGTGTTCGTATAATGAAGCTGTTTTTTGCCGAGTTTCTATCGTTTTCTAGGTGTTTTCTATGTAGAGTACATTTCGTTTTAGTTTTTAGTTTTTTTCCCGGTTCGCGTTATATTGTTAGCTTGCTTTTTCCCAGGTTCAGGTTGTTTCCTGAGTGTTTTTCGTATAGAGTACATTTCGTTCTAGTTTTTAGTTTTTTCCCGGTTCACGTTATATTGTTGGTTTGTTTTTTTCCCGGGTTCAGGTTCAGGTTCAGGTTCAGGTTCAGGTTCAGGTTCAGGTTCAGGTTCGCGTCGCGTTATTAGGTTTTTTGTCGGGTCTATATCATATTTTTGAGTGTTTTCCTTCTGATCGGGCTCGGTTTTTTGAGGCTAGTTTTGGTATCGATTCGCGTTGTTGATTGATAATCTAGATTCAGGTTCCCGTCGCGTTATTTGGTTTTTTGTCGGGTCTATGTCTTGTTTTTGAGTGTTTTCATTGAGGTCGGGCTTGGTTTTTTAGGGCTAGTTTGTGTATCAATTCGCGTGGTTCGTCTCCCGTTATTTCGCGTTATTGGGGTTCTCGTCGAGTTCTTTTTGTTTCTTGAGTGATTTTTCTTTCGCGTGGTACGGATCATTCTAGTTTGTAATTTCCCGGGTTCGTGTTCGTATAATGAAGCTGTTTTTTGCCGAGTTTCTATCGTTTTCTAGGTGTTTTCTATGTAGAGTACATTTCGTTTTAGTTTTTAGTTTTTTTCCCGGTTCGCGTTATATTGTTAGCTTGCTTTTTCCCAGGTTCAGGTTGTTTCCTGAGTGTTTTTCGTATAGAGTACATTTCGTTCTAGTTTTTAGTTTTTTCCCGGTTCACGTTATATTGTTGGTTTGTTTTTTTTTCCCGGGTTCAGGTTCAGGTTCAGGTTCAGGTTCAGGTTCAGGTTCAGGTTCAGGTTCGCGTCGCGTTATTAGGTTTTTTGTCGGGTCTATATCATATTTTTGAGTGTTTTCCTTCTGATCGGGCTCGGTTTTTTGAGGCTAGTTTTGGTATCGATTCGCGTTGTTGATTGATAATCTAGATTCAGGTTCCCGTCGCGTTATTTGGTTTTTTGTCGGGTCTATGTCTTGTTTTTGAGTGTTTTCATTGAGGTCGGGCTTGGTTTTTTAGGGCTAGTTTGTGTATCAATTCGCGTGGTTCGTCTCCCGTTATTTCGCGTTATTGGGGTTCTCGTCGAGTTCTTTTTGTTTCTTGAGTGATTTTTCTTTCGCGTGGTACGGATCATTCTAGTTTGTAATTTCCCGGGTTCGTGTTCGTATAATGAAGCTGTTTTTTGCCGAGTTTCTATCGTTTTCTAGGTGTTTTCTATGTAGAGTACATTTCGTTTTAGTTTTTAGTTTTTTTCCCGGTTCGCGTTATATTGTTAGCTTGCTTTTTCCCAGGTTCAGGTTGTTTCCTGAGTGTTTTTCGTATAGAGTACATTTCGTTCTAGTTTTTAGTTTTTTCCCGGTTCACGTTATATTGTTGGTTTGTTTTTTTTCCCGGGTTCAGGTTCAGGTTCAGGTTCAGGTTCAGGTTCAGGTTCAGGTTCAGGTTCGCGTCGCGTTATTAGGTTTTTTGTCGGGTCTATATCATATTTTTGAGTGTTTTCCTTCTGATCGGGCTCGGTTTTTTGAGGCTAGTTTTGGTATCGATTCGCGTTGTTGATTGATAATCTAGATTCAGGTTCCCGTCGCGTTATTTGGTTTTTTGTCGGGTCTATGTCTTGTTTTTGAGTGTTTTCATTGAGGTCGGGCTTGGTTTTTTAGGGCTAGTTTGTGTATCAATTCGCGTGGTTCGTCTCCCGTTATTTCGCGTTATTGGGGTTCTCGTCGAGTTCTTTTTGTTTCTTGAGTGATTTTTCTTTCGCGTGGTACGGATCATTCTAGTTTGTAATTTCCCGGGTTCGTGTTCGTATAATGAAGCTGTTTTTTGCCGAGTTTCTATCGTTTTCTAGGTGTTTTCTATGTAGAGTACATTTCGTTTTAGTTTTTAGTTTTTTTCCCGGTTCGCGTTATATTGTTAGCTTGCTTTTTCCCAGGTTCAGGTTGTTTCCTGAGTGTTTTTCGTATAGAGTACATTTCGTTCTAGTTTTTAGTTTTTTCCCGGTTCACGTTATATTGTTGGTTTGTTTTTTTTCCCGGGTTCAGGTTCAGGTTCAGGTTCAGGTTCAGGTTCAGGTTCAGGTTCAGGTTCGCGTCGCGTTATTAGGTTTTTTGTCGGGTCTATATCATATTTTTGAGTGTTTTCCTTCTGATCGGGCTCGGTTTTTTGAGGCTAGTTTTGGTATCGATTCGCGTTGTTGATTGATAATCTAGATTCAGGTTCCCGTCGCGTTATTTGGTTTTTTGTCGGGTCTATGTCTTGTTTTTGAGTGTTTTCATTGAGGTCGGGCTTGGTTTTTTAGGGCTAGTTTGTGTATCAATTCGCGTGGTTCGTCTCCCGTTATTTCGCGTTATTGGGGTTCTCGTCGAGTTCTTTTTGTTTCTTGAGTGATTTTTCTTTCGCGTGGTACGGATCATTCTAGTTTGTAATTTCCCGGGTTCGTGTTCGTATAATGAAGCTGTTTTTTGCCGAGTTTCTATCGTTTTCTAGGTGTTTTCTATGTAGAGTACATTTCGTTTTAGTTTTTAGTTTTTTTCCCGGTTCGCGTTATATTGTTAGCTTGCTTTTTCCCAGGTTCAGGTTGTTTCCTGAGTGTTTTTCGTATAGAGTACATTTCGTTCTAGTTTTTAGTTTTTTCCCGGTTCACGTTATATTGTTGGTTTGTTTTTTTTCCCGGGTTCAGGTTCAGGTTCAGGTTCAGGTTCAGGTTCAGGTTCAGGTTCAGGTTCGCGTCGCGTTATTAGGTTTTTTGTCGGGTCTATATCATATTTTTGAGTGTTTTCCTTCTGATCGGGCTCGGTTTTTTGAGGCTAGTTTTGGTATCGATTCGCGTTGTTGATTGATAATCTAGATTCAGGTTCCCGTCGCGTTATTTGGTTTTTTGTCGGGTCTATGTCTTGTTTTTGAGTGTTTTCATTGAGGTCGGGCTTGGTTTTTTAGGGCTAGTTTGTGTATCAATTCGCGTGGTTCGTCTCCCGTTATTTCGCGTTATTGGGGTTCTCGTCGAGTTCTTTTTGTTTCTTGAGTGATTTTTCTTTCGCGTGGTACGGATCATTCTAGTTTGTAATTTCCCGGGTTCGTGTTCGTATAATGAAGCTGTTTTTTGCCGAGTTTCTATCGTTTTCTAGGTGTTTTCTATGTAGAGTACATTTCGTTTTAGTTTTTAGTTTTTTTCCCGGTTCGCGTTATATTGTTAGCTTGCTTTTTCCCAGGTTCAGGTTGTTTCCTGAGTGTTTTTCGTATAGAGTACATTTCGTTCTAGTTTTTAGTTTTTTCCCGGTTCACGTTATATTGTTGGTTTGTTTTTTTTCCCGGGTTCAGGTTCAGGTTCAGGTTCAGGTTCAGGTTCAGGTTCAGGTTCAGGTTCGCGTCGCGTTATTAGGTTTTTTGTCGGGTCTATATCATATTTTTGAGTGTTTTCCTTCTGATCGGGCTCGGTTTTTTGAGGCTAGTTTTGGTATCGATTCGCGTTGTTGATTGATAATCTAGATTCAGGTTCCCGTCGCGTTATTTGGTTTTTTGTCGGGTCTATGTCTTGTTTTTGAGTGTTTTCATTGAGGTCGGGCTTGGTTTTTTAGGGCTAGTTTGTGTATCAATTCGCGTGGTTCGTCTCCCGTTATTTCGCGTTATTGGGGTTCTCGTCGAGTTCTTTTTGTTTCTTGAGTGATTTTTCTTTCGCGTGGTACGGATCATTCTAGTTTGTAATTTCCCGGGTTCGTGTTCGTATAATGAAGCTGTTTTTTGCCGAGTTTCTATCGTTTTCTAGGTGTTTTCTATGTAGAGTACATTTCGTTTTAGTTTTTAGTTTTTTTCCCGGTTCGCGTTATATTGTTAGCTTGCTTTTTCCCAGGTTCAGGTTGTTTCCTGAGTGTTTTTCGTATAGAGTACATTTCGTTCTAGTTTTTAGTTTTTTCCCGGTTCACGTTATATTGTTGGTTTGTTTTTTTTCCCGGGTTCAGGTTCAGGTTCAGGTTCAGGTTCAGGTTCAGGTTCAGGTTCAGGTTCGCGTCGCGTTATTAGGTTTTTTGTCGGGTCTATATCATATTTTTGAGTGTTTTCCTTCTGATCGGGCTCGGTTTTTTGAGGCTAGTTTTGGTATCGATTCGCGTTGTTGATTGATAATCTAGATTCAGGTTCCCGTCGCGTTATTTGGTTTTTTGTCGGGTCTATGTCTTGTTTTTGAGTGTTTTCATTGAGGTCGGGCTTGGTTTTTTAGGGCTAGTTTGTGTATCAATTCGCGTGGTTCGTCTCCCGTTATTTCGCGTTATTGGGGTTCTCGTCGAGTTCTTTTTGTTTCTTGAGTGATTTTTCTTTCGCGTGGTACGGATCATTCTAGTTTGTAATTTCCCGGGTTCGTGTTCGTATAATGAAGCTGTTTTTTGCCGAGTTTCTATCGTTTTCTAGGTGTTTTCTATGTAGAGTACATTTCGTTTTAGTTTTTAGTTTTTTTCCCGGTTCGCGTTATATTGTTAGCTTGCTTTTTCCCAGGTTCAGGTTGTTTCCTGAGTGTTTTTCGTATAGAGTACATTTCGTTCTAGTTTTTAGTTTTTTCCCGGTTCACGTTATATTGTTGGTTTGTTTTTTTTCCCGGGTTCAGGTTCAGGTTCAGGTTCAGGTTCAGGTTCAGGTTCAGGTTCAGGTTCGCGTCGCGTTATTAGGTTTTTTGTCGGGTCTATATCATATTTTTGAGTGTTTTCCTTCTGATCGGGCTCGGTTTTTTGAGGCTAGTTTTGGTATCGATTCGCGTTGTTGATTGATAATCTAGATTCAGGTTCCCGTCGCGTTATTTGGTTTTTTGTCGGGTCTATGTCTTGTTTTTGAGTGTTTTCATTGAGGTCGGGCTTGGTTTTTTAGGGCTAGTTTGTGTATCAATTCGCGTGGTTCGTCTCCCGTTATTTCGCGTTATTGGGGTTCTCGTCGAGTTCTTTTTGTTTCTTGAGTGATTTTTCTTTCGCGTGGTACGGATCATTCTAGTTTGTAATTTCCCGGGTTCGTGTTCGTATAATGAAGCTGTTTTTTGCCGAGTTTCTATCGTTTTCTAGGTGTTTTCTATGTAGAGTACATTTCGTTTTAGTTTTTAGTTTTTTTCCCGGTTCGCGTTATATTGTTAGCTTGCTTTTTCCCAGGTTCAGGTTGTTTCCTGAGTGTTTTTCGTATAGAGTACATTTCGTTCTAGTTTTTAGTTTTTTCCCGGTTCACGTTATATTGTTGGTTTGTTTTTTTTCCCGGGTTCAGGTTCAGGTTCAGGTTCAGGTTCAGGTTCAGGTTCAGGTTCAGGTTCGCGTCGCGTTATTAGGTTTTTTGTCGGGTCTATATCATATTTTTGAGTGTTTTCCTTCTGATCGGGCTCGGTTTTTTGAGGCTAGTTTTGGTATCGATTCGCGTTGTTGATTGATAATCTAGATTCAGGTTCCCGTCGCGTTATTTGGTTTTTTGTCGGGTCTATGTCTTGTTTTTGAGTGTTTTCATTGAGGTCGGGCTTGGTTTTTTAGGGCTAGTTTGTGTATCAATTCGCGTGGTTCGTCTCCCGTTATTTCGCGTTATTGGGGTTCTCGTCGAGTTCTTTTTGTTTCTTGAGTGATTTTTCTTTCGCGTGGTACGGATCATTCTAGTTTGTAATTTCCCGGGTTCGTGTTCGTATAATGAAGCTGTTTTTTGCCGAGTTTCTATCGTTTTCTAGGTGTTTTCTATGTAGAGTACATTTCGTTTTAGTTTTTAGTTTTTTTCCCGGTTCGCGTTATATTGTTAGCTTGCTTTTTCCCAGGTTCAGGTTGTTTCCTGAGTGTTTTTCGTATAGAGTACATTTCGTTCTAGTTTTTAGTTTTTTCCCGGTTCACGTTATATTGTTGGTTTGTTTTTTTTCCCGGGTTCAGGTTCAGGTTCAGGTTCAGGTTCAGGTTCAGGTTCAGGTTCAGGTTCGCGTCGCGTTATTAGGTTTTTTGTCGGGTCTATATCATATTTTTGAGTGTTTTCCTTCTGATCGGGCTCGGTTTTTTGAGGCTAGTTTTGGTATCGATTCGCGTTGTTGATTGATAATCTAGATTCAGGTTCCCGTCGCGTTATTTGGTTTTTTGTCGGGTCTATGTCTTGTTTTTGAGTGTTTTCATTGAGGTCGGGCTTGGTTTTTTAGGGCTAGTTTGTGTATCAATTCGCGTGGTTCGTCTCCCGTTATTTCGCGTTATTGGGGTTCTCGTCGAGTTCTTTTTGTTTCTTGAGTGATTTTTCTTTCGCGTGGTACGGATCATTCTAGTTTGTAATTTCCCGGGTTCGTGTTCGTATAATGAAGCTGTTTTTTGCCGAGTTTCTATCGTTTTCTAGGTGTTTTCTATGTAGAGTACATTTCGTTTTAGTTTTTAGTTTTTTTCCCGGTTCGCGTTATATTGTTAGCTTGCTTTTTCCCAGGTTCAGGTTGTTTCCTGAGTGTTTTTCGTATAGAGTACATTTCGTTCTAGTTTTTAGTTTTTTCCCGGTTCACGTTATATTGTTGGTTTGTTTTTTTTCCCGGGTTCAGGTTCAGGTTCAGGTTCAGGTTCAGGTTCAGGTTCAGGTTCAGGTTCGCGTCGCGTTATTAGGTTTTTTGTCGGGTCTATATCATATTTTTGAGTGTTTTCCTTCTGATCGGGCTCGGTTTTTTGAGGCTAGTTTTGGTATCGATTCGCGTTGTTGATTGATAATCTAGATTCAGGTTCCCGTCGCGTTATTTGGTTTTTTGTCGGGTCTATGTCTTGTTTTTGAGTGTTTTCATTGAGGTCGGGCTTGGTTTTTTAGGGCTAGTTTGTGTATCAATTCGCGTGGTTCGTCTCCCGTTATTTCGCGTTATTGGGGTTCTCGTCGAGTTCTTTTTGTTTCTTGAGTGATTTTTCTTTCGCGTGGTACGGATCATTCTAGTTTGTAATTTCCCGGGTTCGTGTTCGTATAATGAAGCTGTTTTTTGCCGAGTTTCTATCGTTTTCTAGGTGTTTTCTATGTAGAGTACATTTCGTTTTAGTTTTTAGTTTTTTTCCCGGTTCGCGTTATATTGTTAGCTTGCTTTTTCCCAGGTTCAGGTTGTTTCCTGAGTGTTTTTCGTATAGAGTACATTTCGTTCTAGTTTTTAGTTTTTTCCCGGTTCACGTTATATTGTTGGTTTGTTTTTTTTCCCGGGTTCAGGTTCAGGTTCAGGTTCAGGTTCAGGTTCAGGTTCAGGTTCAGGTTCGCGTCGCGTTATTAGGTTTTTTGTCGGGTCTATATCATATTTTTGAGTGTTTTCCTTCTGATCGGGCTCGGTTTTTTGAGGCTAGTTTTGGTATCGATTCGCGTTGTTGATTGATAATCTAGATTCAGGTTCCCGTCGCGTTATTTGGTTTTTTGTCGGGTCTATGTCTTGTTTTTGAGTGTTTTCATTGAGGTCGGGCTTGGTTTTTTAGGGCTAGTTTGTGTATCAATTCGCGTGGTTCGTCTCCCGTTATTTCGCGTTATTGGGGTTCTCGTCGAGTTCTTTTTGTTTCTTGAGTGATTTTTCTTTCGCGTGGTACGGATCATTCTAGTTTGTAATTTCCCGGGTTCGTGTTCGTATAATGAAGCTGTTTTTTGCCGAGTTTCTATCGTTTTCTAGGTGTTTTCTATGTAGAGTACATTTCGTTTTAGTTTTTAGTTTTTTTCCCGGTTCGCGTTATATTGTTAGCTTGCTTTTTCCCAGGTTCAGGTTGTTTCCTGAGTGTTTTTCGTATAGAGTACATTTCGTTCTAGTTTTTAGTTTTTTCCCGGTTCACGTTATATTGTTGGTTTGTTTTTTTTCCCGGGTTCAGGTTCAGGTTCAGGTTCAGGTTCAGGTTCAGGTTCAGGTTCAGGTTCGCGTCGCGTTATTAGGTTTTTTGTCGGGTCTATATCATATTTTTGAGTGTTTTCCTTCTGATCGGGCTCGGTTTTTTGAGGCTAGTTTTGGTATCGATTCGCGTTGTTGATTGATAATCTAGATTCAGGTTCCCGTCGCGTTATTTGGTTTTTTGTCGGGTCTATGTCTTGTTTTTGAGTGTTTTCATTGAGGTCGGGCTTGGTTTTTTAGGGCTAGTTTGTGTATCAATTCGCGTGGTTCGTCTCCCGTTATTTCGCGTTATTGGGGTTCTCGTCGAGTTCTTTTTGTTTCTTGAGTGATTTTTCTTTCGCGTGGTACGGATCATTCTAGTTTGTAATTTCCCGGGTTCGTGTTCGTATAATGAAGCTGTTTTTTGCCGAGTTTCTATCGTTTTCTAGGTGTTTTCTATGTAGAGTACATTTCGTTTTAGTTTTTAGTTTTTTTCCCGGTTCGCGTTATATTGTTAGCTTGCTTTTTCCCAGGTTCAGGTTGTTTCCTGAGTGTTTTTCGTATAGAGTACATTTCGTTCTAGTTTTTAGTTTTTTCCCGGTTCACGTTATATTGTTGGTTTGTTTTTTTTCCCGGGTTCAGGTTCAGGTTCAGGTTCAGGTTCAGGTTCAGGTTCAGGTTCAGGTTCGCGTCGCGTTATTAGGTTTTTTGTCGGGTCTATATCATATTTTTGAGTGTTTTCCTTCTGATCGGGCTCGGTTTTTTGAGGCTAGTTTTGGTATCGATTCGCGTTGTTGATTGATAATCTAGATTCAGGTTCCCGTCGCGTTATTTGGTTTTTTGTCGGGTCTATGTCTTGTTTTTGAGTGTTTTCATTGAGGTCGGGCTTGGTTTTTTAGGGCTAGTTTGTGTATCAATTCGCGTGGTTCGTCTCCCGTTATTTCGCGTTATTGGGGTTCTCGTCGAGTTCTTTTTGTTTCTTGAGTGATTTTTCTTTCGCGTGGTACGGATCATTCTAGTTTGTAATTTCCCGGGTTCGTGTTCGTATAATGAAGCTGTTTTTTGCCGAGTTTCTATCGTTTTCTAGGTGTTTTCTATGTAGAGTACATTTCGTTTTAGTTTTTAGTTTTTTTCCCGGTTCGCGTTATATTGTTAGCTTGCTTTTTCCCAGGTTCAGGTTGTTTCCTGAGTGTTTTTCGTATAGAGTACATTTCGTTCTAGTTTTTAGTTTTTTCCCGGTTCACGTTATATTGTTGGTTTGTTTTTTTTCCCGGGTTCAGGTTCAGGTTCAGGTTCAGGTTCAGGTTCAGGTTCAGGTTCAGGTTCGCGTCGCGTTATTAGGTTTTTTGTCGGGTCTATATCATATTTTTGAGTGTTTTCCTTCTGATCGGGCTCGGTTTTTTGAGGCTAGTTTTGGTATCGATTCGCGTTGTTGATTGATAATCTAGATTCAGGTTCCCGTCGCGTTATTTGGTTTTTTGTCGGGTCTATGTCTTGTTTTTGAGTGTTTTCATTGAGGTCGGGCTTGGTTTTTTAGGGCTAGTTTGTGTATCAATTCGCGTGGTTCGTCTCCCGTTATTTCGCGTTATTGGGGTTCTCGTCGAGTTCTTTTTGTTTCTTGAGTGATTTTTCTTTCGCGTGGTACGGATCATTCTAGTTTGTAATTTCCCGGGTTCGTGTTCGTATAATGAAGCTGTTTTTTGCCGAGTTTCTATCGTTTTCTAGGTGTTTTCTATGTAGAGTACATTTCGTTTTAGTTTTTAGTTTTTTTCCCGGTTCGCGTTATATTGTTAGCTTGCTTTTTCCCAGGTTCAGGTTGTTTCCTGAGTGTTTTTCGTATAGAGTACATTTCGTTCTAGTTTTTAGTTTTTTCCCGGTTCACGTTATATTGTTGGTTTGTTTTTTTTCCCGGGTTCAGGTTCAGGTTCAGGTTCAGGTTCAGGTTCAGGTTCAGGTTCAGGTTCGCGTCGCGTTATTAGGTTTTTTGTCGGGTCTATATCATATTTTTGAGTGTTTTCCTTCTGATCGGGCTCGGTTTTTTGAGGCTAGTTTTGGTATCGATTCGCGTTGTTGATTGATAATCTAGATTCAGGTTCCCGTCGCGTTATTTGGTTTTTTGTCGGGTCTATGTCTTGTTTTTGAGTGTTTTCATTGAGGTCGGGCTTGGTTTTTTAGGGCTAGTTTGTGTATCAATTCGCGTGGTTCGTCTCCCGTTATTTCGCGTTATTGGGGTTCTCGTCGAGTTCTTTTTGTTTCTTGAGTGATTTTTCTTTCGCGTGGTACGGATCATTCTAGTTTGTAATTTCCCGGGTTCGTGTTCGTATAATGAAGCTGTTTTTTGCCGAGTTTCTATCGTTTTCTAGGTGTTTTCTATGTAGAGTACATTTCGTTTTAGTTTTTAGTTTTTTTCCCGGTTCGCGTTATATTGTTAGCTTGCTTTTTCCCAGGTTCAGGTTGTTTCCTGAGTGTTTTTCGTATAGAGTACATTTCGTTCTAGTTTTTAGTTTTTTCCCGGTTCACGTTATATTGTTGGTTTGTTTTTTTTCCCGGGTTCAGGTTCAGGTTCAGGTTCAGGTTCAGGTTCAGGTTCAGGTTCAGGTTCGCGTCGCGTTATTAGGTTTTTTGTCGGGTCTATATCATATTTTTGAGTGTTTTCCTTCTGATCGGGCTCGGTTTTTTGAGGCTAGTTTTGGTATCGATTCGCGTTGTTGATTGATAATCTAGATTCAGGTTCCCGTCGCGTTATTTGGTTTTTTGTCGGGTCTATGTCTTGTTTTTGAGTGTTTTCATTGAGGTCGGGCTTGGTTTTTTAGGGCTAGTTTGTGTATCAATTCGCGTGGTTCGTCTCCCGTTATTTCGCGTTATTGGGGTTCTCGTCGAGTTCTTTTTGTTTCTTGAGTGATTTTTCTTTCGCGTGGTACGGATCATTCTAGTTTGTAATTTCCCGGGTTCGTGTTCGTATAATGAAGCTGTTTTTTGCCGAGTTTCTATCGTTTTCTAGGTGTTTTCTATGTAGAGTACATTTCGTTTTAGTTTTTAGTTTTTTTCCCGGTTCGCGTTATATTGTTAGCTTGCTTTTTCCCAGGTTCAGGTTGTTTCCTGAGTGTTTTTCGTATAGAGTACATTTCGTTCTAGTTTTTAGTTTTTTCCCGGTTCACGTTATATTGTTGGTTTGTTTTTTTTCCCGGGTTCAGGTTCAGGTTCAGGTTCAGGTTCAGGTTCAGGTTCAGGTTCAGGTTCGCGTCGCGTTATTAGGTTTTTTGTCGGGTCTATATCATATTTTTGAGTGTTTTCATTGAGGTCGGGCTTGGTTTTTTAGGGTTCAGGTTCAGGTTCAGGTTCAGGTTCAGGTTCAGGTTCAGGTTCAGGTTCAGGTTCAGGTTCAGGTTCAGGTTCAGGTTCTAGTTCAGGTTCAGGTTCAGGTTCAGGTTCAGGTTCAGGTTCAGGTTCAGGTTCAGGTTCAGGTTCAGGTTCAGGTTCAGGTTCAGGTTCAGGTTCGCGTCGCGTTATTAGGTTTTTTGTCGGGTCTATATCATATTTTTGAGTGTTTTCCTTCTGATCGGGCTCGGTTTTTTGAGGCTAGTTTTGGTATCGATTCGCGTTGTTGATTGATAATCTAGATTCAGGTTCCCGTCGCGTTATTTGGTTTTTTGTCGGGTCTATGTCTTGTTTTTGAGTGTTTTCATTGAGGTCGGGCTTGGTTTTTTAGGGCTAGTTTGTGTATCAATTCGCGTGGTTCGTCTCCCGTTATTTCGCGTTATTGGGGTTCTCGTCGAGTTCTTTTTGTTTCTTGAGTGATTTTTCTTTCGCGTGGTACGGATCATTCTAGTTTGTAATTTCCCGGGTTCGTGTTCGTATAATGAAGCTGTTTTTTGCCGAGTTTCTATCGTTTTCTAGGTGTTTTCTATGTAGAGTACATTTCGTTTTAGTTTTTAGTTTTTTTCCCGGTTCGCGTTATATTGTTAGCTTGCTTTTTCCCAGGTTCAGGTTGTTTCCTGAGTGTTTTTCGTATAGAGTACATTTCGTTCTAGTTTTTAGTTTTTTCCCGGTTCACGTTATATTGTTGGTTTGTTTTTTTTCCCGGGTTCAGGTTCAGGTTCAGGTTCAGGTTCAGGTTCAGGTTCAGGTTCAGGTTCGCGTCGCGTTATTAGGTTTTTTGTCGGGTCTATATCATATTTTTGAGTGTTTTCCTTCTGATCGGGCTCGGTTTTTTGAGGCTAGTTTTGGTTCAGGTTCAGGTTCAGGTTCAGGTTCAGGTTCAGGTTCAGGTTCAGGTTCAGGTTCAGTTCAGTATCAGGTTCAGGTTCAGGTTCAGGTTCAGGTTCAGGTTCAGGTTCAGGTTCAGGTTCAGGTTCAGGTTCAGGTTCAGGTTCAGGTTCAGGTTCAGGTTCAGGTTCAGGTTCAGGTTCGCGTCGCGTTATTAGGTTTTTTGTCGGGTCTATATCATATTTTTGAGTGTTTTCCTTCTGATCGGGCTCGGTTTTTTGAGGCTAGTTTTGGTATCGATTCGCGTTGTTGATTGATAATCTAGATTCAGGTTCCCGTCGCGTTATTTGGTTTTTTGTCGGGTTCAGGTTCAGGTTCAGGTTCAGGTTCAGTATCAGGTTCAGGTTCAGGTTCAGGTTCAGGTTCAGGTTCAGGTTCAGGTTCAGGTTCAGGTTCAGGTTCAGGTTCAGGTTCGCGTCGCGTTATTAGGTTTTTTGTCGGGTCTATATCATATTTTTGAGTGTTTTCCTTCTGATCGGGCTCGGTTTTTTGAGGCTAGTTTTGGTATCGATTCGCGTTGTTGATTGATAATCTAGATTCAGGTTCCCGTCGCGTTATTTGGTTTTTTGTCGGGTCTATGTCTTGTTTTTGAGTGTTTTCATTGAGGTCGGGCTTGGTTTTTTAGGGCTAGTTTGTGTATCAATTCGCGTGGTTCGTCTCCCGTTATTTCGCGTTATTGGGGTTCTCGTCGAGTTCTTTTTGTTTCTTGAGTGATTTTTCTTTCGCGTGGTACGGATCATTCTAGTTTGTAATTTCCCGGGTTCGTGTTCGTATAATGAAGCTGTTTTTTGCCGAGTTTCTATCGTTTTCTAGGTGTTTTCTATGTAGAGTACATTTCGTTTTAGTTTTTAGTTTTTTTCCCGGTTCGCGTTATATTGTTAGCTTGCTTTTTCCCAGGTTCAGGTTGTTTCCTGAGTGTTTTTCGTATAGAGTACATTTCGTTCTAGTTTTTAGTTTTTTCCCGGTTCACGTTATATTGTTGGTTTGTTTTTTTTCCCGGGTTCAGGTTCAGGTTCAGGTTCAGGTTCAGGTTCAGGTTCAGGTTCAGGTTCGCGTCGCGTTATTAGGTTTTTTGTCGGGTCTATATCATATTTTTGAGTGTTTTCCTTCTGATCGGGCTCGGTTTTTTGAGGCTAGTTTTGGTATCGATTCGCGTTGTTGATTGATAATCTAGATTCAGGTTCCCGTCGCGTTATTTGGTTTTTTGTCGGGTCTATGTCTTGTTTTTGAGTGTTTTCATTGAGGTCGGGCTTGGTTTTTTAGGGCTAGTTTGTGTATCAATTCGCGTGGTTCGTCTCCCGTTATTTCGCGTTATTGGGGTTCTCGTCGAGTTCTTTTTGTTTCTTGAGTGATTTTTCTTTCGCGTGGTACGGATCATTCTAGTTTGTAATTTCCCGGGTTCGTGTTCGTATAATGAAGCTGTTTTTTGCCGAGTTTCTATCGTTTTCTAGGTGTTTTCTATGTAGAGTACATTTCGTTTTAGTTTTTAGTTTTTTTCCCGGTTCGCGTTATATTGTTAGCTTGCTTTTTCCCAGGTTCAGGTTGTTTCCTGAGTGTTTTTCGTATAGAGTACATTTCGTTCTAGTTTTTAGTTTTTTCCCGGTTCACGTTATATTGTTGGTTTGTTTTTTTTCCCGGGTTCAGGTTCAGGTTCAGGTTCAGGTTCAGGTTCAGGTTCAGGTTCAGGTTCGCGTCGCGTTATTAGGTTTTTTGTCGGGTCTATATCATATTTTTGAGTGTTTTCCTTCTGATCGGGCTCGGTTTTTTGAGGCTAGTTTTGGTTCAGGTTCAGGTTCAGGTTCAGGTTCAGGTTCAGGTTCAGGTTCAGGTTCAGGTTCAGTTCAGTATCAGGTTCAGGTTCAGGTTCAGGTTCAGGTTCAGGTTCAGGTTCAGGTTCAGGTTCAGGTTCAGGTTCAGGTTCAGGTTCAGGTTCAGGTTCAGGTTCAGGTTCAGGTTCAGGTTCGCGTCGCGTTATTAGGTTTTTTGTCGGGTTCAGGTTCAGGTTCAGGTTCAGGTTCAGGTTCAGGTTCAGGTTCAGGTTCAGGTTCAGGTTCAGGTTCAGGTTCAGGTTCAGGTTCAGGTTCAGGTTCAGGTTCAGGTTCAGGTTCAGGTTCAGGTTCAGGTTCAGGTTCAGGTTCAGGTTCAGGTTCAGGTTCAGGTTCAGGTTTAGGTTCAGGTTCAGGTTCAGGTTCAGGTTCAGGTTCAGGTTCAGGTTCAGGTTCAGGTTCAGGTTCAGGTTCAGGTTCAGGTTCAGGTTCAGGTTCAGGTTCAGGTTCAGGTTCAGGTTCAGGTTCAGGTTCAGGTTCAGGTTCAGGTTCAGGTTCAGGTTCAGGTTCAGGTTCAGGTTCAGGTTCAGGTTCAGGTTCAGGTTCAGGTTCAGGTTCAGGTTCAGGTTCAGGTTCAGGTTCAGGTTCAGGTTCAGGTTCAGGTTCAGGTTCAGGTTCAGGTTCAGGTTCAGGTTCAGGTTCAGGTTCAGGTTCAGGTTCAGGTTCAGGTTCAGGTTCAGGTTCAGGTTCAGGTTCAGGTTCAGGTTCAGGTTCAGGTTCAGTTCAGGTTCAGGTTCAGGTTCAGGTTCAGGATCAGGTTCAGGTTCAGGTTCAGGTTCAGGTTCAGGTTCAGGTTCAGGTTCAGGTTCAGGTTCAGTACAGGTTCAGGTTCAGGTTCAGGTTCAGGTTCAGGTTCAGGTTCAGGTTCAGGTTCAGGTTCAGGTTCAGGTTCAGGTTCAGGTTCAGGTTCAGGTTCAGGTTCAGGTTCAGGTTCAGGTTCAGGTTCAGGTTCAGGTTCAGGTTCAGGTTCAGGTTCAGGTTCAGGTTCAGGTTCAGGTTCAGGTTCAGGTTCAGGTTCAGGTTCAGGTTCAGGTTCAGGTTCAGGTTCAGGTTCAGGTTCAGGTTCAGGTTCAGGTTCAGGTTCAGGTTCAGGTTCAGGTTCAGGTTCAGGTTCAGGTTCAGGTTCAGGTTCAGGTTCAGGTTCAGGTTCAGGTTCAGGTTCAGGTTCAGGTTCAGGTTCAGGTTCAGGTTCAGGTTCAGGTTCAGGTTCAGGTTTAGGTTCAGGTTCAGGTTCAGGTTCAGGTTCAGGTTCGCGTCGCGTTATTAGGTTTTTTGTCGGGTCTATATCATATTTTTGAGTGTTTTCCTTCTGATCGGGCTCGGTTTTTTGAGGCTAGTTTTGGTATCGATTCGCGTTGTTGATTGATAATCTAGATTCAGGTTCCCGTCGCGTTATTTGGTTTTTTGTCGGGTCTATGTCTTGTTTTTGAGTGTTTTCATTGAGGTCGGGCTTGGTTTTTTAGGGCTAGTTTGTGTATCAATTCGCGTGGTTCGTCTCCCGTTATTTCGCGTTATTGGGGTTCTCGTCGAGTTCTTTTTGTTTCTTGAGTGATTTTTCTTTCGCGTGGTACGGATCATTCTAGTTTGTAATTTCCCGGGTTCGTGTTCGTATAATGAAGCTGTTTTTTGCCGAGTTTCTATCGTTTTCTAGGTGTTTTCTATGTAGAGTACATTTCGTTTTAGTTTTTAGTTTTTTTCCCGGTTCGCGTTATATTGTTAGCTTGCTTTTTCCCAGGTTCAGGTTGTTTCCTGAGTGTTTTTCGTATAGAGTACATTTCGTTCTAGTTTTTAGTTTTTTCCCGGTTCACGTTATATTGTTGGTTTGTTTTTTTTCCCGGGTTCAGGTTCAGGTTCAGGTTCAGGTTCAGGTTCAGGTTCAGGTTCGCGTCGCGTTATTAGGTTTTTTGTCGGGTCTATATCATATTTTTGAGTGTTTTCCTTCTGATCGGGCTCGGTTTTTTGAGGCTAGTTTTGGTATCGATTCGCGTTGTTGATTGATAATCTAGATTCAGGTTCCCGTCGCGTTATTTGGTTTTTTGTCGGGTCTATGTCTTGTTTTTGAGTGTTTTCATTGAGGTCGGGCTTGGTTTTTTAGGGCTAGTTTGTGTATCAATTCGCGTGGTTCGTCTCCCGTTATTTCGCGTTATTGGGGTTCTCGTCGAGTTCTTTTTGTTTCTTGAGTGATTTTTCTTTCGCGTGGTACGGATCATTCTAGTTTGTAATTTCCCGGGTTCGTGTTCGTATAATGAAGCTGTTTTTTGCCGAGTTTCTATCGTTTTCTAGGTGTTTTCTATGTAGAGTACATTTCGTTTTAGTTTTTAGTTTTTTTCCCGGTTCGCGTTATATTGTTAGCTTGCTTTTTCCCAGGTTCAGGTTGTTTCCTGAGTGTTTTTCGTATAGAGTACATTTCGTTCTAGTTTTTAGTTTTTTCCCGGTTCACGTTATATTGTTGGTTTGTTTTTTTTCCCGGGTTCAGGTTCAGGTTCAGGTTCAGGTTCAGGTTCAGGTTCAGGTTCAGGTTCGCGTCGCGTTATTAGGTTTTTTGTCGGGTCTATATCATATTTTTGAGTGTTTTCCTTCTGATCGGGCTCGGTTTTTTGAGGCTAGTTTTGGTATCGATTCGCGTTGTTGATTGATAATCTAGATTCAGGTTCCCGTCGCGTTATTTGGTTTTTTGTCGGGTCTATGTCTTGTTTTTGAGTGTTTTCATTGAGGTCGGGCTTGGTTTTTTAGGGCTAGTTTGTGTATCAATTCGCGTGGTTCGTCTCCCGTTATTTCGCGTTATTGGGGTTCTCGTCGAGTTCTTTTTGTTTCTTGAGTGATTTTTCTTTCGCGTGGTACGGATCATTCTAGTTTGTAATTTCCCGGGTTCGTGTTCGTATAATGAAGCTGTTTTTTGCCGAGTTTCTATCGTTTTCTAGGTGTTTTCTATGTAGAGTACATTTCGTTTTAGTTTTTAGTTTTTTTCCCGGTTCGCGTTATATTGTTAGCTTGCTTTTTCCCAGGTTCAGGTTGTTTCCTGAGTGTTTTTCGTATAGAGTACATTTCGTTCTAGTTTTTAGTTTTTTCCCGGTTCACGTTATATTGTTGGTTTGTTTTTTTTCCCGGGTTCAGGTTCAGGTTCAGGTTCAGGTTCAGGTTCAGGTTCAGGTTCAGGTTCGCGTCGCGTTATTAGGTTTTTTGTCGGGTCTATATCATATTTTTGAGTGTTTTCCTTCTGATCGGGCTCGGTTTTTTGAGGCTAGTTTTGGTATCGATTCGCGTTGTTGATTGATAATCTAGATTCAGGTTCCCGTCGCGTTATTTGGTTTTTTGTCGGGTCTATGTCTTGTTTTTGAGTGTTTTCATTGAGGTCGGGCTTGGTTTTTTAGGGCTAGTTTGTGTATCAATTCGCGTGGTTCGTCTCCCGTTATTTCGCGTTATTGGGGTTCTCGTCGAGTTCTTTTTGTTTCTTGAGTGATTTTTCTTTCGCGTGGTACGGATCATTCTAGTTTGTAATTTCCCGGGTTCGTGTTCGTATAATGAAGCTGTTTTTTGCCGAGTTTCTATCGTTTTCTAGGTGTTTTCTATGTAGAGTACATTTCGTTTTAGTTTTTAGTTTTTTTCCCGGTTCGCGTTATATTGTTAGCTTGCTTTTTCCCAGGTTCAGGTTGTTTCCTGAGTGTTTTTCGTATAGAGTACATTTCGTTCTAGTTTTTAGTTTTTTCCCGGTTCACGTTATATTGTTGGTTTGTTTTTTTTCCCGGGTTCAGGTTCAGGTTCAGGTTCAGGTTCAGGTTCAGGTTCAGGTTCAGGTTCGCGTCGCGTTATTAGGTTTTTTGTCGGGTCTATATCATATTTTTGAGTGTTTTCCTTCTGATCGGGCTCGGTTTTTTGAGGCTAGTTTTGGTATCGATTCGCGTTGTTGATTGATAATCTAGATTCAGGTTCCCGTCGCGTTATTTGGTTTTTTGTCGGGTCTATGTCTTGTTTTTGAGTGTTTTCATTGAGGTCGGGCTTGGTTTTTTAGGGCTAGTTTGTGTATCAATTCGCGTGGTTCGTCTCCCGTTATTTCGCGTTATTGGGGTTCTCGTCGAGTTCTTTTTGTTTCTTGAGTGATTTTTCTTTCGCGTGGTACGGATCATTCTAGTTTGTAATTTCCCGGGTTCGTGTTCGTATAATGAAGCTGTTTTTTGCCGAGTTTCTATCGTTTTCTAGGTGTTTTCTATGTAGAGTACATTTCGTTTTAGTTTTTAGTTTTTTTCCCGGTTCGCGTTATATTGTTAGCTTGCTTTTTCCCAGGTTCAGGTTGTTTCCTGAGTGTTTTTCGTATAGAGTACATTTCGTTCTAGTTTTTAGTTTTTTCCCGGTTCACGTTATATTGTTGGTTTGTTTTTTTTCCCGGGTTCAGGTTCAGGTTCAGGTTCAGGTTCAGGTTCAGGTTCAGGTTCAGGTTCGCGTCGCGTTATTAGGTTCAGGTTCAGGTTCAGGTTCAGGTTCAGGTTCAGGTTCAGGTTCAGGTTCAGGTTCAGGTTCAGGTTCAGGTTCAGGTTCAGGTTCAGGTTCAGGTTCAGGTTCAGGTTCAGGTTCAGGTTCAGGTTCAGGTTCAGGTTCAGGTTCAGGTTCAGGTTCAGGTTCAGGTTCAGGTTCAGGTTCAGGTTCAGGTTCGCGTCGCGTTATTAGGTTTTTTGTCGGGTTCAGGTTCAGGTTCAGGTTCAGGTTCAGGTTCAGGTTCAGGTTCAGGTTCAGGTTCAGGTTCAGGTTCAGGTTCAGGTTCAGGTTCAGGTTCAGGTTCAGGTTCAGGTTCAGGTTCAGGTTCAGGTTCAGGTTCAGGTTCAGGTTCAGGTTCAGGTTCAGGTTCAGGTTCAGGTTCAGGTTCAGGTTCAGGTTCAGGTTCAGGTTCAGGTTCAGGTTCAGGTTCAGGTTCAGGTTCAGGTTCAGGTTCAGGTTCAGGTTCAGGTTCAGGTTCAGGTTCAGGTTCAGGTTCAGGTTCAGGTTCAGGTTCAGGTTCAGGTTCAGGTTCAGGTTCAGGTTCAGGTTCAGGTTCAGGTTCAGGTTCAGGTTCAGGTTCAGGTTCAGGTTCAGGTTCAGGTTCAGGATCAGGTTCAGGTTCAGGTTCGCGTCGCGTTATTAGGTTTTTTGTCGGGTCTATATCATATTTTTGAGTGTTTTCCTTCTGATCGGGTTCAGGTTCAGGTTCAGGTTCAGGTTCAGGTTCAGGTTCAGGTTCAGGTTCAGGTTCGCGTCGCGTTATTAGGTTTTTTGTCGGGTCTATATCATATTTTTGAGTGTTTTCCTTCTGATCGGGCTCGGTTTTTTGAGGCTAGTTTTGGTATCGATTCGCGTTGTTTCTTGATAATCTAGATTCAGGTTCCCGTCGCGTTATTTGGTTTTTTGTCGGGTCTATGTCTTGTTTTTGAGTGTTTTCATTGAGGTCGGGCTTGGTATAGGTTAGGTTCAGGTTCAGGTTCAGGTTCAGGTTCAGGTTCAGGTTCAGGTTCAGGTTCAGGTTCAGGTTCAGGTTCAGGTTCAGGTTCAGGTTCAGGTTCAGGTTCAGGTTCAGGTTCAGGATCAGGTTCAGGTTCAGGTTCGCGTCGCGTTATTAGGTTTTTTGTCGGGTCTATATCATATTTTTGAGTGTTTTCCTTCTGATCGGGCTCGGTTTTTTGAGGCTAGTTTTGGTATCGATTCGCGTTGTTGATTGATAATCTAGATTCAGGTTCCCGTCGCGTTATTTGGTTTTTTGTCGGGTTCAGGTTCAGGTTCAGGTTCAGGTTCAGTATCAGGTTCAGGTTCAGGTTCAGGTTCAGGTTCAGGTTCAGGTTCAGGTTCAGGTTCAGGTTCAGGTTCAGGTTCAGGTTCGCGTCGCGTTATTAGGTTTTTTGTCGGGTCTATATCATATTTTTGAGTGTTTTCCTTCTGATCGGGCTCGGTTTTTTGAGGCTAGTTTTGGTATCGATTCGCGTTGTTGATTGATAATCTAGATTCAGGTTCCCGTCGCGTTATTTGGTTTTTTGTCGGGTCTATGTCTTGTTTTTGAGTGTTTTCATTGAGGTCGGGCTTGGTTTTTTAGGGCTAGTTTGTGTATCAATTCGCGTGGTTCGTCTCCCGTTATTTCGCCCGTTATTTCGCGTTATTGGGGTTCTCGTCGAGTTCTTTTTGTTTCTTGAGTGATTTTTCTTTCGCGTGGTACGGATCATTCTAGTTTGTAATTTCCCGGGTTCGTGTTCGTATAATGAAGCTGTTTTTTGCCGAGTTTCTATCGTTTTCTAGGTGTTTTCTATGTAGAGTACATTTCGTTTTAGTTTTTAGTTTTTTTCCCGGTTCGCGTTATATTGTTAGCTTGCTTTTTCCCAGGTTCAGGTTGTTTCCTGAGTGTTTTTCGTATAGAGTACATTTCGTTCTAGTTTTTAGTTTTTTCCCGGTTCACGTTATATTGTTGGTTTGTTTTTTTTCCCGGGTTCAGGTTCAGGTTCAGGTTCAGGTTCAGGTTCAGGTTCAGGTTCAGGTTCGCGTCGCGTTATTAGGTTTTTTGTCGGGTCTATATCATATTTTTGAGTGTTTTCCTTCTGATCGGGCTCGGTTTTTTGAGGCTAGTTTTGGTATCGATTCGCGTTGTTGATTGATAATCTAGATTCAGGTTCCCGTCGCGTTATTTGGTTCAGGTTCAGGTTCAGGTTCAGGTTCAGGTTCAGGTTCAGGTTCAGGTTCAGGTTC
>CAUIJW010000198.1:5000-7500 GCA_960531205.1 Andrena bicolor
GAGTTTTTCGCGATTTTCTCGAAAACCAGCGCGACGACCGCGGTCGAACCATTAAGGTAATACGTACGGAATGCAACGAGACACATGGATCAATGGTCGTTTTTAGCGATTGGACGAATTTGTGTTCAGACGAAGGTGCGGAGGGACTCTGAATACTCGCGGGACTTTGAAATATTTCGGAGCGAATGGAGTTTTTCGCGATTTTCTCGAAAACCAGCGCGACGACCGCGGTCGAACCATTAAGGTAATACGTACGGAATGCAACGAGACACATGGATCAATGGTCGTTTTTAGCGATTGGACGAATTTGTGTTCAGACGAAGGTGCGGAGGGACTCTGAATACTCGCGGGACTTTGAAATATTTCGGAGCGAATGGAGTTTTTCGCGATTTTCTCGAAAACCAGCGCGACGACCGCGGTCGAACCATTAAGGTAATACGTACGGAATGCAACGAGACACAAGGATCAATGGTCGTTTTTAGCGATTGGACGAATTTGTGTTCGGACGATGGTGCGGAAAGACTCTGAAAACTCGCGGGACTTTGAAATATTTCGGAGCGAATGGAGTTTTTCGCGATTTTCTCGAAAACCAGCGCGACGACCGCGGTCGAACCATTAAGGTAATACGTACGGAATGCAACGAGACACAAGGATCAATGGTCGTTTTTAGCGATTGGACGAATTTGTGTTCGGACGATGGTGCGGAAGGACTCTGAAAACTCGCGGGACTTTGAAATATTTCGGAGCGAATGGAGTTTTTCGCGATTTTCTCGAAAACCAGCGCGACGACCGCGGTCGAACCATTAATGTAATACGTACGGAATGCAACGAGACACAAGGATCAATGGTCGTTTTTAGCGATTGGACGAATTTGTGTTCGGACGATGGTGCGGAAAGACTCTGAAAACTCGCGGGACTTTGAAATATTTCGGAGCGAATGGAGTTTTTCGCGATTTTCTCGAAAACCAGCGCGACGACCGCGGTCGAACCATTAATGTAATACGTACGGAATGCAACGAGACACAAGGATCAATGGTCGTTTTTAGCGATTGGACGAATTTGTGTTCGGACGATGGTGCGGAAAGACTCTGAAAACTCGCGGGACTTTGAAATATTTCGGAGCGAATGGAGTTTTTCGCGATTTTCTCGAAAACCAGCGCGACGACCGCGGTCGAACCATTAAGGTAATACGTACGGAATGCAACGAGACACAAGGATCAATGGTCGTTTTTAGCGATTGGACGAATTTGTGTTCGGACGAAGGTGCGGAGGGACTCTGAATACTCGCGGGACTTTGAAATATTTCGGAGCGAATGGGGTTTTTCGTGATGTTCTCGAAAACCAGCGCGACGACCGCGGTCGAACCATTAATGTAATACGTACGGAATGCAACGAGACACAAGGATCAATGGTCGTTTTTAGCGATTGGACGAATTTGTGTTCGGACGAAGGTGCGGAGGGACTCTGAATACTCGCGGGACTTTGAAATATTTCGGAGCGAATGGGGTTTTTCGTGATGTTCTCGAAAACCAGCGCGACGACCGCGGTCGAACCATTAATGTAATACGTACGGAATGCAACGAGACACAAGGATCAATGGTCGTTTTTAGCGATTGGACGAATTTGTGTTCGGACGATGGTGCGGAAAGACTCTGAAAACTCGCGGGACTTTGAAATATTTCGGAGCGAATGGGGTTTTTCGTGATGTTCTCGAAAACCAGCGCGACGACCGCGGTCGAACCATTAATGTAATACGTACGGAATGCAACGAGACACAAGGATCAATGGTCGTTTTTAGCGATTGGACGAATTTGTGTTCGGACGATGGTGCGGAAAGACTCTGAAAACTCGCGGGACTTTGAAATATTTCGGAGCGAATGGAGTTTTTCGCGATTTTCTCGAAAACCAGCGCGACGACCGCGGTCGAACCATTAATGTAATACGTACGGAATGCAACGAGACACAAGGATCAATGGTCGTTTTTAGCGATTGGACGAATTTGTGTTCGGACGATGGTGCGGAAAGACTCTGAAAACTCGCGGGACTTTGAAATATTTCGGAGCGAATGGGGTTTTTCGTGATGTTCTCGAAAACCAGCGCGACGACCGAGGTCGAACCATTAATGTAATACGTACGGAATGCAACGAGACACAAGGATCAATGGTCGTTTTTAGCGATTGGACGAATTTGTGTTCGGACGAAGGTGCGGAGGGACTCTGAATACTCGCGGGACTTTGAAATATTTCGGAGCGAATGGGGTTTTTCGTGATGTTCTCGAAAACCAGCGCGACGACCGCGGTCGAACCATTAATGTAATACGTACGGAATGCAACGAGACACAAGGATCAATGGTCGTTTTTAGCGATTGGACGAATTTGTGTTCGGACGATGGTGCGGAAAGACTCTGAAAACTCGCGGGACTTTGAAATATTTCGGAGCGAATGGAGTTTTTCGCGATTTTCTCGAAAACCAGCGCGACGACCGCGGTCGAACCATTAAG
>CAUIJW010000198.1:15000-22500 GCA_960531205.1 Andrena bicolor
GCAGCAAACTCTAAAACGCCAGTGCGAGCCGAGAGAGGTCGCGCTGTGTGTGATGATCCAGGGAGCGGTGCAGCACACGGGCGGTCGTTATAAAGCAACGACGCACAACGCCGTGAAAGCACGCACGCACGCGAGTCCCAACGCGATCATTCATCACGACATTTCGCCTCTCTTTCTGGTTCTCGCACGGGATAGAGTACTCACCGCTTCACGATTCTCACGCGAGCCGTTGCAAACGCCGACGAACGGCCCAACTTTCGCTCGTACGTCGAGTATCTGGCGTGTATATATCATCATCCGACCCGACTCCGAAACGCGTTACATCGTCGGAAACGCGAGACGGCGAGGATGTGATGATACGCAGAACCGACGCAAGCAGTCTTTTGTATGTGATAACGACCCTCAGCCAGGCGTGGTCCAGGAATTGTATCCGTGGACCGCAATGTGCGTTCGAAATGTCGATGTTCATGTGTCCTGCAGTTCACACGTTGACGCGCAATTAGCTGCGTTCTTCATCGACCCACGAGCCAAGTGATCCACCGTTCAGGGTAATCGTGTTATTAAATATGTTCGACATTATCTTTGTTCTCGGTTCGGATGAAGCCGAGGCCCGTGCACCTCCAACCAGCGCGCGAAGGAGGTCCGGGCGTCGCCAGCGTAGACGACACAGTGATGTGATTTGTGTCCTGGACGCGAAACACCGTCGAAGCGTACCGCGGAAACACCGCGACACGTCCGGCGGGCCGAGCGTACATATCATTTAAAAACCTTCGAGATACACGGCTGGGTACGAGCGTACCGTAATAACCGTGTACTCGGGGCGGGGGCCACCGCACGCGGCAGCATCCTCTACTTGCACGCTCTCTTATCGTCGCTGTCCCTCGAAAGCGGACGCACGGCCGGCTTCGATCGGTCCAATCTTCGGACTTTCGCTATCGAAGCTTCACAGCCGGTCCCTTTTTTCGGCTATCGGGGCGTACGATTAAGCGAGCGATACTCGGGATGCACGTCGACGCGATGGATGGTGGCGAGTCGCCGCCCTAGGTTACCCGGGATCCTCTCTCAGAGGAGAGTGTGTCAGTCACAGGACTTTTCGGAGAACGCGACCAAAACTGAGGGGAAGCGGGATGCGAGTGGAAGAAGCGTCGTCGAGGAGACAAGAGAGGAGAAACGTCGCGAAGCCTAGGCTTCGACGGCGGCTCGTTCCTGCTTCTCTCTTTATACTCTCGCGCGCTTTACTTAACCACTCGGGGCGCTTGTAGTGTGTTTTCGTCCCTGTCTTGGGTCGCGAGTGACTCCTTTCTCGATACGAGCCTTTACACGCTCGCGCAGACAACACGCACAGACACGGGGGGAGGGTAGGGTATCGTATAATAACGGCACGCGCCTCCGATACGAGGTGAACGCGAATCGACGAGGCGGCGGGTTACCGCAGAGGGCGGTCGTAACGACGGGTCCAGTTGTTCCCAATCCAGTTAACGACGGCCTCTGAAGAAACCTCCCGCGAGCGCACTCGTCACTGCGTTCGTATTATTATCGTCCCGTTCATCACAAAGAGGGGCCGCAGCGGGTCCCCCCCTCCCACAGGTGTCTGGCGGTCTGGCGCGCTTGCTCTTTGCGCTTTTTTTCACCGATGGCAGCGGACGGGAGCGTCGCGGTGAGAAACCAGGTTCTCCGTCTGCGGCGACCTCCGCACGTAAGCCGTGCCACGGCGGTGCTAAATGCGTTCGCATTTAGCTTTTGGTATCTGTTCGTAAATGCTTTCGCATTTAGTTTTTGGTATCTGTTCGTAAATGCTTTCGCATTTAGTTTTTGGTATCTGTTCGTAAATGCTTACGCATTTAGTTTTTGGTATCTGTTCGTAAATGCTTACGCATTTAGTTTTTGGTATCTGTTCGTAAATGCTTTCGCATTTAGTTTTTGGTATCTGTTTATATAAATGCATCGCATATATATAGTTTTGTTTGTGCATAGTTACGTTTTCAAGCTTTTTGCTTTTTGCTCTTTGAGCCTTGTTAATATGATCCTTCCGCAGGTTCACCTACGGAAACCTTGTTACGACTTTTACTTCCTCTAAATGATCAAGTTTGGTCATCTTCCCGGCAACATCGGCAATGCCGAGACATTGCCGCGCACCAGTCCGAAGACCTCACTAAATCATTCAATCGGTAGTAGCGACGGGCGGTGTGTACAAAGGGCAGGGACGTAATCAACGCGAGCTTATGACTCGCGCTTACTGGGAATTCCTCGTTCATGGGGAATAATTGCAAGCCCCAATCCCTAGCACGAAGGAGGTTCAGCGGGTTACCCGGGCCTTTCGGCCAGGGAAAACACGCTGATTCCTTCAGTGTAGCGCGCGTGCGGCCCAGAACATCTAAGGGCATCACAGACCTGTTATTGCTCAATCTCGTGCGGCTAGAAGCCGCCTGTCCCTCTAAGAAGATTTGTTTGTACGTTGGTAGTAAAAACCCACCGACCGAAGTCGGGGACCTTCGTGATACCATAAGTTACGTCTATTTAGCAGGCTAGAGTCTCGTTCGTTATCGGAATTAACCAGACAAATCGCTCCACCAACTAAGAACGGCCATGCACCACCACCCACCGAATCAAGAAAGAGCTATAAATCTGTCAATCCTTCCGGTGTCCGGGCCTGGTGAGGTTTCCCGTGTTGAGTCAAATTAAGCCGCAGGCTCCACTCCTGGTGGTGCCCTTCCGTCAATTCCTTTAAGTTTCAGCTTTGCAACCATACTTCCCCCGGAACCCAAAAGCTTTGGTTTCCCGGAAGCTGCCCGCCGAGTCATCGGAGGAACTTCGGCGGATCGCTAGCTGGCATCGTTTATGGTTAGAACTAGGGCGGTATCTGATCGCCTTCGAACCTCTAACTTTCGTTCTTGATTAATGAAAACATTTTTGGCAAATGCTTTCGCTTCTGTCCGTCTTGCGACGATCCAAGAATTTCACCTCTAACGTCGCAATACGAATGCCCCCATCTGTCCCTATTAATCATTACCTCGGGGTTCCGAAAACCAACAAAATAGAACCGAGGTCCTATTCCATTATTCCATGCACACAGTATTCAGGCGAAGGTAGCCTGCTTTGAGCACTCTAATTTGTTCAAAGTAAACGTACCGGCCCACCTCGACACTCAGTGAAGAGCACCGCGATGGGATATTAGTTGGACCGCCCCGTGAAGAGCTAAGCCCACCGGTAGGACGTACCACATAATGCCAGTTAAACACCGCGAGCGGTGAACCGACACTGTGACACACAGATTCAACTACGAGCTTTTTAACCGCAACAACTTTAATATACGCTATTGGAGCTGGAATTACCGCGGCTGCTGGCACCAGACTTGCCCTCCAATGGATCCTTGTTAAAGGATTTAAAGTGTACTCATTCCGATTACGGGGCCTCGGATGAGTCCCGTATCGTTATTTTTCGTCACTACCTCCCCGTGCCGGGAGTGGGTAATTTGCGCGCCTGCTGCCTTCCTTGGATGTGGTAGCCGTTTCTCAGGCTCCCTCTCCGGAATCGAACCCTGATTCCCCGTTACCCGTTACAACCATGGTAGGCGCAGAACCTACCATCGACAGTTGATAAGGCAGACATTTGAAAGATGCGTCGCCGGTGCTAGATGACCATGCGATCAGCACAAAGTTATTCAGAGTCACCAAAGCAAACGATGGGACGGAAGGCGAACCATCCGCCACCGATTGGTTTTGATCTAATAAAAGCGTTCCTTCCATCTCTGGTCGGAACTCTGTTTTGCATGTATTAGCTCTAGAATTACCACAGTTATCCAAGTAAATGTGGGTACGATCTAAGGAACCATAACTGATTTAATGAGCCATTCGCGGTTTCACCTTAATACGGTATGTACTGAGACATGCATGGCTTAATCTTTGAGACAAGCATATGACTACTGGCAGGATCAACCAGGGAGCTTCGCGAAGCTTTCCCTCTATTCGAATTCACACACTTTCGTGTTCTTTCTGTACTCATCGCGTCGTCCGCTCTTTTAGAGACGGATCGACGATGCCCCACGTTTCATCTTATAAAACTTGCACGTTAGCGTGCAGTTTTAGACATCATATCCTCGATTTGTTCCACTTAATTCTATCTCGGATATGTGCCTTCCTCCTCCTCCTTCACTACTTCTTCTAGACACCACATATATAACCTAGGATTTTCCACGGACTAACTCCCATCGGATATGATATGTGTGCCTTTCGCTCCACTCTAACTTTATTATACTTCGAGACATCATATCGATTCGATTTTTCCACTGACTAATAAATCAATCGGATATGTGCCTTTTTATTGTATACGTTCACAGAAAGATCTCAGATCACAGACAAAATTCATTATATTTCCTTTATAAATAAGGATGGCATCGGATGCTCGATAAAGCGCGTATCACGCGTGCCGCTGCATCCATCGGGAAGCACGGAGTACACGCACGCTAGCATCAACCGTAGAAGCACGGACCACTACACGCTGGACAAATCGACAAAGCGCGTAACATTCACGCTGGTCATGTACGTAATAGCGCGGACAAGTGCATGCTGAGCAAACGGGATAGCGCGAATCGTGCCATGCTGGTCAAAACGAGTTGGCACGTAATGTGCGCGCTAGGCATATCGAGATCTGACACCTCTTGGGTTTGTATCTACTTTCTCCCTCTTTCAAAGTTCGAACTTTTAGTTCGATACTTTATATGTACCCGACGCTAGCCTTCCTTAGCGTTTTGTTAAGTTTAAATCGTCCATCTGCGTGGATAAAGAGTTGATTGCATTAGGTAGTACAAGCATACACAGAATTGCATATGTGTCACCAACGTCACTTATGGACGCTCACCACATAAGGGCCATTCGGTCTTAGACACCGACCCGTGGTAATGCTGTGTGGAGAAATCCGAAAACGCAACACGGCAAGAACAGTCGAGACAGAATCTCGAGGAGCGGTGACTACTTCTCAACCGAGGTCATAGAATAGCCACGCGCCCAACGCTGCTCCGACCGAGACGCTCGGACCGTCGCTCTCCCTTATAGATACCGAACGGCCGGCCGGAACGCCGGCGCCGCCGTACCTTACGCACGGGCGCTTATGGGCGTAAACCGCCGCTACAACAGACCGTCCGCCCGGCACGCTGGGACTTAGCCGCGGAGAGCGTCGGATACAAGAGTAAAACGACTAAACGAATTATGATAAACAATCGCCGCGAACATTACCACGATAAATACCCGGTCCCAAACGACATTCAAAAAATAATTTCTCGGCACTTTGAAATATTTCGGAGCTAATGGAGTTTTTCGCGATTTTCTCGAAAACCAGCGCGACGACCGCGGTCGAACCATTAAGGTAATACGTACGGAATGCAACGAGACACATGGATCAATGGTCGTTTTTAGCGATTGGACGAATTTGTGTTCAGACGAAGGTGCGGAGGGACTCTGAATACTCGCGGGACTTTGAAATATTTCGGAGCGAATGGAGTTTTTCGCGATTTTCTCGAAAACCAGCGCGACGACCGCGGTCGAACCATTAAGGTAATACGTACGGAATGCAACGAGACACATGGATCAATGGTCGTTTTTAGCGATTGGACGAATTTGTGTTCAGACGAAGGTGCGGAGGGACTCTGAATACTCGCGGGACTTTGAAATATTTCGGAGCGAATGGAGTTTTTCGCGATTTTCTCGAAAACCAGCGCGACGACCGCGGTCGAACCATTAAGGTAATACGTACGGAATGCAACGAGACACAAGGATCAATGGTCGTTTTTAGCGATTGGACGAATTTGTGTTCGGACGATGGTGCGGAAAGACTCTGAAAACTCGCGGGACTTTGAAATATTTCGGAGCGAATGGAGTTTTTCGCGATTTTCTCGAAAACCAGCGCGACGACCGCGGTCGAACCATTAAGGTAATACGTACGGAATGCAACGAGACACAAGGATCAATGGTCGTTTTTAGCGATTGGACGAATTTGTGTTCGGACGATGGTGCGGAAGGACTCTGAAAACTCGCGGGACTTTGAAATATTTCGGAGCGAATGGGGTTTTTCGTGATGTTCTCGAAAACCAGCGCGACGACCGCGGTCGAAACATTAATGTAATACGTACGGAATGCAACGAGACACAAGGATCAATGGTCGTTTTTAGCGATTGGACGAATTTGTGTTCGGACGATGGTGCGGAAGGACTCTGAAAACTCGCGGGACTTTGAAATATTTCGGAGCGAATGGGGTTTTTCGTGATGTTCTCGAAAACCAGCGCGACGACCGCGGTCGAACCATTAATGTAATACGTACGGAATGCAACGAGACACAAGGATCAATGGTCGTTTTTAGCGATTGGACGAATTTGTGTTCGGACGATGGTGCGGAAAGACTCTGAAAACTCGCGGGACTTTGAAATATTTCGGAGCGAATGGAGTTTTTCGCGATTTTCTCGAAAACCAGCGCGACGACCGCGGTCGAACCATTAAGGTAATACGTACGGAATGCAACGAGACACAAGGATCAATGGTCGTTTTTAGCGATTGGACGAATTTGTGTTCGGACGAAGGTGCGGAGGGACTCTGAATACTCGCGGGACTTTGAAATATTTCGGAGCGAATGGGGTTTTTCGTGATGTTCTCGAAAACCAGCGCGACGACCGCGGTCGAACCATTAATGTAATACGTACGGAATGCAACGAGACACAAGGATCAATGGTCGTTTTTAGCGATTGGACGAATTTGTGTTCGGACGAAGGTGCGGAGGGACTCTGAATACTCGCGGGACTTTGAAATATTTCGGAGCGAATGGGGTTTTTCGTGATGTTCTCGAAAACCAGCGCGACGACCGCGGTCGAACCATTAATGTAATACGTACGGAATGCAACGAGACACAAGGATCAATGGTCGTTTTTAGCGATTGGACGAATTTGTGTTCGGACGATGGTGCGGAAAGACTCTGAAAACTCGCGGGACTTTGAAATATTTCGGAGCGAATGGGGTTTTTCGTGATGTTCTCGAAAACCAGCGCGACGACCGCGGTCGAACCATTAATGTAATACGTACGGAATGCAACGAGACACAAGGATCAATGGTCGTTTTTAGCGATTGGACGAATTTGTGTTCGGACGATGGTGCGGAAAGACTCTGAAAACTCGCGGGACTTTGAAATATTTCGGAGCGAATGGAGTTTTTCGCGATTTTCTCGAAAACCAGCGCGACGACCGCGGTCGAACCATTAATGTAATACGTACGGAATGCAACGAGACACAAGGATCAATGGTCGTTTTTAGCGATTGGACGAATTTGTGTTCGGACGATGGTGCGGAAAGACTCTGAAAACTCGCGGGACTTTGAAATATTTCGGAGCGAATGGGGTTTTTCGTGATGTTCTCGAAAACCAGCGCGACGACCGAGGTCGAACCATTAATGTAATACGTACGGAATGCAACGAGACACAAGGATCAATGGTCGTTTTTAGCGATTGGACGAATTTGTGTTC
>CAUIJW010000198.1:30000-32500 GCA_960531205.1 Andrena bicolor
CAGATCGGCGCACATATGACGCGCACTCCGCTCTTTCTCTCCATCTATCTTGTATCTCACCCGCTCTTTGATCTCTCTCTTTCTCAGGACAAATTTATCATTTCAGGCGACGTCGGGAGCACGGTAAAAGATCTCGCGCGGGACGCGAAGGCAGCAAACTCTAAAACGCCAGTGCGAGCCGAGAGAGGTCGCGCTGTGTGTGATGATCCAGGGAGCGGTGCAGCACACGGGCGGTCGTTATAAAGCAACGACGCACAACGCCGTGAAAGCACGCACGCACGCGAGTCCCAACGCGATCATTCATCACGACATTTCGCCTCTCTTTCTGGTTCTCGCACGGGATAGAGTACTCACCGCTTCACGATTCTCACGCGAGCCGTTGCAAACGCCGACGAACGGCCCAACTTTCGCTCGTACGTCGAGTATCTGGCGTGTATATATCATCATCCGACCCGACTCCGAAACGCGTTACATCGTCGGAAACGCGAGACGGCGAGGATGTGATGATACGCAGAACCGACGCAAGCAGTCTTTTGTATGTGATAACGACCCTCAGCCAGGCGTGGTCCAGGAATTGTATCCGTGGACCGCAATGTGCGTTCGAAATGTCGATGTTCATGTGTCCTGCAGTTCACACGTTGACGCGCAATTAGCTGCGTTCTTCATCGACCCACGAGCCAAGTGATCCACCGTTCAGGGTAATCGTGTTATTAAATATGTTCGACATTATCTTTGTTCTCGGTTCGGATGAAGCCGAGGCCCGTGCACCTCCAACCAGCGCGCGAAGGAGGTCCGGGCGTCGCCAGCGTAGACGACACAGTGATGTGATTTGTGTCCTGGACGCGAAACACCGTCGAAGCGTACCGCGGAAACACCGCGACACGTCCGGCGGGCCGAGCGTACATATCATTTAAAAACCTTCGAGATACACGGCTGGGTACGAGCGTACCGTAATAACCGTGTACTCGGGGCGGGGGCCACCGCACGCGGCAGCATCCTCTACTTGCACGCTCTCTTATCGTCGCTGTCCCTCGAAAGCGGACGCACGGCCGGCTTCGATCGGTCCAATCTTCGGACTTTCGCTATCGAAGCTTCACAGCCGGTCCCTTTTTTCGGCTATCGGGGCGTACGATTAAGCGAGCGATACTCGGGATGCACGTCGACGCGATGGATGGTGGCGAGTCGCCGCCCTAGGTTACCCGGGATCCTCTCTCAGAGGAGAGTGTGTCAGTCACAGGACTTTTCGGAGAACGCGACCAAAACTGAGGGGAAGCGGGATGCGAGTGGAAGAAGCGTCGTCGAGGAGACAAGAGAGGAGAAACGTCGCGAAGCCTAGGCTTCGACGGCGGCTCGTTCCTGCTTCTCTCTTTATACTCTCGCGCGCTTTACTTAACCACTCGGGGCGCTTGTAGTGTGTTTTCGTCCCTGTCTTGGGTCGCGAGTGACTCCTTTCTCGATACGAGCCTTTACACGCTCGCGCAGACAACACGCACAGACACGGGGGGAGGGTAGGGTATCGTATAATAACGGCACGCGCCTCCGATACGAGGTGAACGCGAATCGACGAGGCGGCGGGTTACCGCAGAGGGCGGTCGTAACGACGGGTCCAGTTGTTCCCAATCCAGTTAACGACGGCCTCTGAAGAAACCTCCCGCGAGCGCACTCGTCACTGCGTTCGTATTATTATCGTCCCGTTCATCACAAAGAGGGGCCGCAGCGGGTCCCCCCCTCCCACAGGTGTCTGGCGGTCTGGCGCGCTTGCTCTTTGCGCTTTTTTTCACCGATGGCAGCGGACGGGAGCGTCGCGGTGAGAAACCAGGTTCTCCGTCTGCGGCGACCTCCGCACGTAAGCCGTGCCACGGCGGTGCTAAATGCGTTCGCATTTAGCTTTTGGTATCTGTTCGTAAATGCTTTCGCATTTAGTTTTTGGTATCTGTTCGTAAATGCTTTCGCATTTAGTTTTTGGTATCTGTTCGTAAATGCTTACGCATTTAGTTTTTGGTATCTGTTCGTAAATGCTTACGCATTTAGTTTTTGGTATCTGTTCGTAAATGCTTTCGCATTTAGTTTTTGGTATCTGTTTATATAAATGCATCGCATATATATAGTTTTGTTTGTGCATAGTTACGTTTTCAAGCTTTTTGCTTTTTGCTCTTTGAGCCTTGTTAATGATCCTTCCGCAGGTTCACCTACGGAAACCTTGTTACGACTTTTACTTCCTCTAAATGATCAAGTTTGGTCATCTTCCCGGCAACATCGGCAATGCCGAGACATTGCCGCGCACCAGTCCGAAGACCTCACTAAATCATTCAATCGGTAGTAGCGACGGGCGGTGTGTACAAAGGGCAGGGACGTAATCAACGCGAGCTTATGACTCGCGCTTACTGGGAATTCCTCGTTCATGGGGAATAATTGCAAGCCCCAATCCCTAGCACGAAGGAGGTTCAGCGGGTTACCCGGGCCTTTCGGCCAGGGAAAACACGCTGATTCCTTCAGTGTA